>RJWH01000775.1:565777-581402 GCA_004363575.1 Solenodon paradoxus | reverse complement strand
CCCATTACTAGTGCCCTGCTCTGTCAGCTTTTATTGGTCATATAAACTAGTGGTTCACAATTGCTCCAGACTTTCTTGTCATCTTAGTTTCTTCTCTCAGCTTGTGACCGTCCCAGCTGTCAATCCTTGTAACATATATTTTGATCAGCAGATAGCATGGGTAGAAACTAGAATTCTCAACCCTGAGAGACTGCATTTTAGATCTTGCTGGCTTCTGACTTCTGGCTTCTGAATCCTTGTGGAATGATCAGAACTCAATGCATTTTTCATATATTAAATTGTCATTCTTGGGAAGTGACAGTGAGGAAAATCCCTAGTACATGAGCTCCTTACGCCTTGTTATCCCCCTAAATGCTCCTTTCGCACTGACATCTTCAAGCCTTCCACCAGCACTTGGGTCCAACACAGCTTCACCATCTGCTCATATGACACCAACATTATGGCCTCCCTCCATGCATCCCTAAATGTGGCTGGAGAAGGCAATTGAGATGGCAAGTGTGCCAGCTGTCACCAGTAATACAAACCTCCACAGTGATGAATCATGGCCCAGGGAGGAAGAGGGGAGGACACTGATGGCTAATCATACAGCATCATCATAGTAGCAAGGCAGTGCTTTCTGTTCATGGAAGCGGAATCAGTGTGGTTTTTCTGTTCCTCAAACAGAAGAAAAAGAAAGCATGAACTTCAGGCATAGCTTCCTTTTAATATATGGTTGGAAGAGAATAATCAATAGAAAAAGAAACCTGGAAATCAAGATCTGAATGGTTCTATTTTTGCTTCAGTACATCTCTAAATGGCATTGCTTACCAGAAATGTTGGAGAATTGCTTAAAAATAACTAGGAGGGGTTTCTGGCTCTTCAGAGGAGAAGCAAAGGTGACTGACTCATACAGATGGGTCAGTATCATTTCTGTCCCATAGGCCGCCAAGGTTCCCACTTAGGTCCACCACCCTGAGTCTCCAAAGCTATCTGTTCTTTACTTTATGCCCACAATCCATCAATTGATTCATTCATTCCATTTTCTCTGAATGCTGCTTCTAAGATTTAATTAGTTAGGCAGCTATTCATGATTTGTTGGATGGATTTCAAATTTAAGGAGATGACCTTGATTTTTTTGTTGTTGTCATGATTGTCAATTTTGACACATTTGATGTAAAGATGGTTCTATGTTCTAAAGTTTCTATTATTCACTTTTCTCTTGAGTTCCTTTGCGTGTGTATGTGGGTTTGCTTTTCTTTATTGTACTTTCACTTTTCCCTTTTGTAAATGGAAGTGGTAACACAAAAGCACCCAACAAAATATTAATCTTCCTCAATAGAGAAGAAGCTAGATGTCATTTTTGGTTTTGTTTTGTTCAAGAATCCCTCATAATTCCAAATGGTTCTCCAAGCAAATATTTCCTGAGCCGATGAAGCTGAAAGAAATAGTTTCTAGCCACAAGGATAAGATATATAGAAATTTCAGATCTGTCTCATGCAGGAAGACAGAGAGAGAGGCAGAACCCCTGCCCCAGAACCTGTTGCCCCAGAGGCAGAACCTTAACTCAAATGCTGAAATTCTAGCGTTGTCTCAACTCTAAAACGTTCAGGTCAGCTGACAAGGTTCTTTCCCACAAGGTCTACTCAGTTGACCAGTCAAGCACGAAAGAATTAGAAATCTCATGTCCTTGACTTTATAAATGAGCTACAGGTAAGAGCACCTATTAACATGAGCAGCTTTGGAGCACTAACTCTTATTCTTATAGGAAACATGCTTACCCTTATTTTTTCTCTATAACTAAAAGGAATATAAATGAACCAAATGCTCGGAACAACAGAGATGACTGGCACGAGTATTGGTGATTTACACGTATTGCCAATAAACAACTTCAGGAAAGAGAAACACACAGTGTCCATAGATTACTGGACCTCAGAGGTTGTGACAGAAAGTGTATTGGGTGGGACAGAATATGACAGATACATGTTACAACACATACAACAAGAATAGAATCCTTGTAGAGCTAGAAACCAGTCACATATGAAAGAGAGTGAGTGGATATGACTTGTGGTCCACGTGGGGATAAAGAAAGGTGGCGCTGGTGTGGTCAAACAATAAAGACCTTTACAGCAGGTTGGTTCAGAGCTTATACTTTCAGATACTATAACTGGTTGATTCTCAAGATTCTGAGACACAGGGAAAGCACTGAAATCGGGAAAATGGAAGGATGGGGGAGAATTTTTAATTCAAATGACTCTTACATAAAACAATGTTCTTGGCTATGGTGAGGAGGAATTTCAGAGATAATATCCCAGAAGAGGAGGCTGTGACTACTAGTTGCAGAGAGGGGCAGCATTTAAGGCTGTGCTTCAGTGTTATGGTCAAAGTGCCAAATAATGCCTCTCGGTGTTAGAGTTGCACTGCTTTGGTTCCTCCATAACTCCTCACCCTTATGGACAGGATGCCATTTTGAGGCCATGACACCAGTTCTTCCCTCCTTACTAGTCCCCAGAGATCAGGAAATGTGAATTTCTTTGGTATCTGAATTTAAATGTGTGTGTGTGTGTGTGTGTGTGTGTGTGTGTGTGTGTGTGGTAAAGAAGATCACTAGTCCTGACATGAGGACTAACTAGCTACGTGATCTTGGGTTAGCCGTTCAGGGCTAGTCTGAAATCATAGGTGTCGAAACCCTGAAAAAAGTTATCTTTTCCCACTGACAGGCCCGTATGTACTTCCAAATAAAAACAACTTCAAGCCAGGGAGAATGTACAATGATGTTCTCCCAAGTTCTGATAGCTTCCCATGATGATCACATTGATACTTTTAAGCAAATCAACTTGTTAAAATGCTTTTTCTCCGTTTTTGTTTCCCTGCTTTGCTAATGCTCAGTCTACACACATGCTGAGTTTCCTTGTTGGTTAACCCAGCAGCACTCAGATCTCCTTGCTGGGGTTCTGTTTTCTTATCTGTGAATAAAGGTGTTAGACCGGAAGATCTCCAGGATCCCCTCCGTCTTAATTACCTGTCATTTCATAACCTCAAAGATCTGTTTTCTGTCTACTATTATCACCACATTGCTGTGACATTTAGTTGTTTTCCAAATATGAGTGAGAAAAATAATGTTGGCATATTCATGTTCCCTCAATTCCACGTACTTATTAAAGGCTGTGTCTAAAGCCCAGTGACTAGGACATTTCTCTGTCAAACCCAGTGAAAGGGTATTTGTGTCCTTATTTTTGTCTAAACTTCATAAAGCATCTCTGTCTATAAGATGTAATCACCAGCAAAGTTATTGACTTACTGGTGGAAAGCATTTTGGAATAAAGGCAAAACTCCTTTGGAAAAGGCTAAAAACTTGTGACTCATGTTGATACCTGCCCTATGCTTTCATCCCTGCCAGTAACTCAGGGTGCGGTTCTGAAATTTTCCTTTGACCCCCCCCTCAGCTTTAGATTTTTGTTTTTTCATATGTTCATTCATGATTTACCTGCCTCTAATATTTTTTAATAAGGTAAGTATCTCTAATGTTTTATGAAGTTTCTCATGAAGACATCTCACATCTACTCTTATGCCAATTTTTATGCCACTGGCTTGGAATTTTTACCTCTGTCCTAAATGGTAGTACTGCCTTGGCACCTGCCCATGCATCCTGTGAGAGGGTGGCAGCAGAAGCTGGGTGTCTCTGCAAGCCTTGCTGTGGCCTGCCTCTCAGATGGATCTGTTCATTATTTGCTGGAAGGTTTCTATAACAGATGTTACAAGGCAGACAAGCACACTCCCCCAGCCCAGAGCCTGCTGAGCCAGGCTTGCATGCATTCCCAGGAGAGCTGCCCCGGGGTGATGGAGGGAGGGTGCTCTGTGGGGCAGCACTGCTCCTCCGAAGCTCTGCTAATGTCTCTGTGTGGCCATGCTGTATTTTCAGCTTGTCATCATGGCTGGGACAGTGCTGCTTGCCTACTACTTCGAATGCACTGACACTTTTCAGGTGCATATCCAAGGATTTTTCTGTCAAGATGGAGACTTAATGAAGCCTTACCCGGGAACAGAAGAAGAAAGTTTCATCACCCCTCTGGTGCTCTATTGTGTGCTGGCTGCCACCCCAACTGCTATTGTAAGTACAGAAATAGATTGCTTCTTTATTGTCAGATACCAAACACCATTTCCTGTCTGCCTTTTCTCCTCTTTCCTCTCTTCCTGGGCATTCACCAGCAGCCTTATCAGGGGAGTCCGATTTCAGTCAAAACACAGTGAGTGAAACTGAGTAAAATCTCATTAAAGTAAGTCTTGTTTTTTATAAGTGGCTTTTGTTCTTTGATATCTGAATTTAAATGTGTGTGTGTGTGTGTGTGTGTGTGTGTGTGTGTGTGTGTGTGTGCAGTGAAGAAGATATGACTGTCATCAATCAATAGGCTTGATTGCTTAATGTGTTAAGAATAGCTACTCTGCTCTCAAGAAAACATGCTGTGGGTCATGTGTATTCAGAAGAGGTCGGGAATATAAAGACTCAGATCAGAGTGGAATCGAATCCCCTGGGCTTTTATCTCCTGCTGTTCTGATTGAACTGCTAGAGAGGCCAGAGATGAGAGAAGTTATTTGACCTGAACTTTGCTGTGATTCATTCTCGCTGGCTTTAGCTTTGTTCACATTACATCGCATTCAATTAAGTTGTAATTTTACCTTCATTTGTTTCATGCTTTTCTCACAAGAGAAAAAAAAAAAAAGGCCAATTTTCTAGGAAGACTATTTCAAAGCATAAAGCTTACGAATCAGTGTTATCTAGTAACGTGATTTAACACAGACATTTTAATTTTAAAAATGACCTTGTGAAGGCATGTTGATTTTTCTTTTGACATTCATTTTATTTAGCTATTTATCTTGGTGGTTCCCCCGACCCTGGGGCTTGAACCCAGGTCCTTGGAATGTATGTGGATTATGTCTGGTGGCCTTATCCACTAGGGTGCACAGTGGCGGGGGTGGAGGTGGGGTTGTTAAAGTAAACATTTGTTTTTAAACATGCTAAAAATTCAGATTACTTGGGAAGTAATTTCAGTTATCATTCCCCATATCCTTTCCGATAACTGCCTCCCTAACTCTTTTTCCCTACCTGCCCTCTTGCTCTCACCTCTTTTTGGACAGAAGTAAAAATAATGACTAGTATACTAAGAAATATACAGAGTATACATTCAGTTCCAGTATTGTTTTCTAAGAAAATGCTTCCCTTACTTTAAAATGCGAAATGGAATCAAATTTTGAGGAGAAATGATATGAACATAATGAGTCATAGTCAATATGAGCATTGATCCTGGGCTCCGCGATCTCTCCCTTAAATGCACTGTGTGTACGGATTCAGGTCAGCACTCATAAAGCACAACGTGATATATCAGAGTGGTCAAAACACAAGCTTTGCCTTCTGATGTACCTGAATTCACATTCTGGTTTTCTGACTTTGAGCAAGTCACTCTATTATCCATCCCGCTCCCCCATTAAATAAGGGGGACGATGTTACTGCTGCATCATGGTATTGCCACGAGACGTGAGAAAGAGGATTCACGCACATGAAAGCGCAGTGTCTGGCTTGTACTCAGAAGGAAAGAAACAAAGAACTATATGGAAATGGTTCTTCATCCTCCTCAGGATCACCAGCAAGTCTTCCCTGGAGAGAATGATAGTCCACTGATATTCCACCTGGCAACACTTCCTAGTGAGAGTGATGGAGCTGTGCCTTTCCCAGATGAAGACTGCTCTCTGTCTCCCTCTTACCTTTTCCTTTTCCTTTCTCACCAACTGCAGAATAAAAGAAAACTTACTCTTCTGCATGCTTCCAAAGGTGACATACTCTACACCTGAGATAACAGAGAGGCCCTGTTTGGGTGGCTAAATGGTGGCTCAGCAGGCTTAGTCTGGAATGAGATCCTGATTCCATCTTGTCAGATAAGCCTCTTCTCTGTATTCAGATGTGAATCTTTGAGCGATCCATTGATTTACTAATCGATTTTCTTTTCTTCTTCCCAATCCTAGGAAATATCATTGCCTATTTTCTCCTATAATTATACATTGTAATTACATATTTTTCCATTAAAACAACTAAGACAAGAAAAACTAATTAATAAATATTGTGAACAAAAATTAGTGAAACATAAAACAGATATCGATCAATAAAATCAGGCATTAAGTCTTTGAAAATTAAAGTGTACAACCCCTTTGACTGATATAATATGAGAAAGGCAGAAGAAAAGAAGTGAAGGGGAAAAAAAAAGCAAAAATATGTAAACCTTGAAAAGTTTACACTGTGTTTTATTTAAATTGTATATTATAATTCTAGGTCAGTAAATGCTTAACTCTCAACAAAATTGATATTACTCCTAAAAGACAATTTGCTAACTTAAAAACATGTTGAAAAGCTAAATAGAGGAATAACAATAGAATATATTTTAAAGATGTCTAAAATTTATCTTGCAAAATATTACTAGAGACACCATAGTTATAGAACAAATTTCTTCAGAATTTCAATGAATATAAAATCCATAACACTATAAAATGTACCAGAGCCTGAAAATAAATGGAAAGCTTTTCACATTAAAAAGCAAGAAATAGATGGATTTCAGAAATTTGACGTTCATACCCACACAAGAACCCTCAGTGGTAGTAACGGTCTCACTTAGGAATGCTGATAGACGCATATAAGAAAAGGAGTGACAGGGTTGTCTGTCTGAAAATAAACATTTCTATCAAAAATAAACAAATAATAAAGACTGCAAAAAAATGTGCATCTTCATATTTAAAATGAACACCCCCAAATAAAAACGGGAGAAGGTAAGAAGAGTCAACTAAGAAAGCAATAAATTGACTGTGTGCACATAAACATTTCTAAAATCACCAATTATCAAAGTAGTTTGGAAAATAAAGCATATCTTCCATATAAAATTGGAAAATGCTTTAAAGAAACACAGCCCATGTTGAAGGGCTACGTTTCTGTCACAGACTTCCAGGCCCAGTGGAGACTGTTTCTGTTCTGAATAGCAGCTGGCCAAAGATATATTAAGAATTTTATAAACTTCAGTTCCAGTTATTAATTCCATTCCCTGAAATTATATTAAGGAAATGTTTGTACTTTATACATATATAAAGATAGGTACATCTCAGTAATAGTTTTAATAGTGAAAAACTTAGAACTAGCTAAACACATTCTGTTAGTAGACTGAGACATACATTACAGTCATGTTTTTGAAAGATCATTAATGGCAATGAAACATGACTTAATGTTAAGATTTTTCAAAAGAATGAAAAGTTGTAATATAATTTTGTGGGCATAATCTTTCCCTTTTCTACAAAATAATCTGACCATCTCTTAATTTTCTGACTCTTTTTCCTTTGAAAAAGTGAAAGATAATATGTGTCAACTATGAACACAGGCAAAATAGACGAGGCACCTGGGCTCAGAAAACTCAAATTGACGTGAGGAGGTATGATGATAGGACTTCCAAGTACCATAATTCTGGAAACTTAGCATGTCCACTGCAGGACCTTGGAAGCTATTTCTATCGAATCCTACACCATGGAGTGACACCTGTAGGGCATGAGGCTTTTAAGTCTGGATGCTCACACATCCTCTGCTATCTGTGATCTCCTAGCACCTGAGCTCTACTGCTCTTCTATCTCACTGCAAGAACACATGCTGAAAAGGAACTTGGGATGCTTCCCTGTTAGCAAACTATAATTCCTTCCAGGTGGACCAGGGTCAGATGTAGCATTTGATTTGCCGTGAACATATACAGACTCTAAGAAGATACCTATGTGTGTTATAGTATAATCCCAAATTTATAATTATATATGAAGAACTAGTAAATACATGAAAAATGTATAGCCATTATCTCTGAGTGCTAATGGTACCGTCAATTGTTTTCTTCTCTCTTATGCTTTTATATATTTCTTTCCAAATTCTGCATGAATGTGCCTTGTTTTCAAATCAAAAGATGTGTTTTTAAAATAAATTGTATGCTCCAGTTTTCTGGCAATAACCACAAAACGATCAACTTTATTAAGACTTGTAAAAGGCAATTCTAATGAACAAAAACACACATAGCGAAAAAAAAAAGAATAGAAAATCAGGACATTGTGAAAAAATTCTCTCTGGGTAAACATGAGAGATCTTTCGTTCTAAGATTTAATGAGAAATTCTTCTTCAGGCTACAAATTTTGATCAAATTTTAACTCTTCCATTGACTCCTTTTCCCAAAATGACACAAGTTGACACAGGGATCAAATGCACCAATGGAAAGCCCAAAGGACATGGTCAGTGGGCTGAGCATTAAGAATCTATAGTTCTACTTTACCTCTCTATTACGATCCCTGATTCAGTCTTTCCATTCTTTGCTTCTCATAAAATATTTGACCAATGATGCTGACAGGTCCCTAATACATGTACTGATGACTATTTCATAAATAATGATGGTAAGAATAACATCTTTTAATGTATTTTTATATTCTGTAGTCCTGACCTAATTTATCCTCACAAAAACTCAGTAAAATATTTAAAAAGGGACATCCCAAAGAACATATAGAAAGTATGTTGTCCAATTCATTTTATTGTTGAGTTGAGAACATTGAGACCCAATTAAGTTCAATGATTTGCCAAAGGTCTCAGCTAGTTCTGCACAAAAAGCCACCTATTTGGTTCTGAATAAGGATTGTTGCTAGGAGTTGGCTGAAGATCACTGGTGGGCTAATGGCAGAGATCTATAGGGCCTTGAGACATTGCTGATGATGCTTAATCTTCCCCTAAGCCCTGAAAATAAGTAAGAAGTAGCAGGATAAAAGAACTCTTCTGATGTTCAGGAGAGATGACTTGTCCATGAGAAGCCTTTGCTGGGCCACTGTGACTTAGGTCCTAATACCTAACTCCACACACCCCCGGCTGCTAAGTGGGCATCTTCCATTGTCTTCCTGCTGCAGAAATGTCCAGTCTCAGGTTTGATTTGTTAAGACAGATAGGAATTCTGTCATGACCTTGTTTCCAGTAATTGTGTGACCTCTGGAAAGCCACTTTCCCTCTGTAGATTCAGTTTCTCAACTTCGAATAAAAGAAAAGGTTGAGCTAACTGATCTCCAAGATCATTGCAGTTCTCATATTACCCATGAGAACTAATAAAAGAACATTCTGGTTGGAAGGCTCCAAATGTCGAGTTCCCAACTCTCAGTCATGGCTTTATTTCTGGAGTCCAATTTTATACCTTTGTGCTTGGGCAGGTGTTTGATAGAACCGTACAGCTGGGTTTGTTTGTTTGAATTCCTCCTTAAAACCCATTTCCTTTTTCCCTAGAATAGAAACAAGGCAAAGCCTCCTCATGGGTGACTTGCATGACACCACTTAATGGCAATGTTCTGCATACTTTCAAGCACATTAGCCACAGAAAACCTCAAACCCTGCACCGCCGTGTGTCAGTGCGGGTGGGTTTAACCCCATTCACAGTTACAAGGGCGCTCAAGAAAGACAAGAGGGAAAAGACTGCTGTGTGTTTGGACATTTCCCATTGCTTCTTTTGTGCTTCGCTGTCCGGAAAGATTAGTGTCATGATAAGTCAAGGCCACATGGGATATCTGAACATGGGCAGGCCACTGCTGTCCCAGATCTTTAGGAAAGGTTAGAACTTGGGGGACTGTATTTCATCCAGAAGCGTATTGCCAAAACTGGTGACCCATACGTCAAGGAAATCTGCAGGCTGCCTTCTGACTGACATAAAAACCCTGACTAACTTCTGCCTCTGGCCTTTTAAATATACTCATTTACTCTGAATCAGAGAGAGCAAATGTTGGGATAAGAAGATTTAACTTGGTGGAGAATCTGATTTACCCTTATTTTATCTCAGCCCCAGTGCCACAAGGCGTGAGAAGATGACTGTTAAACCTTTTTCTTTGCCACACAACAAAGTGACAGGGGAGTATTTAGTATGGAAGTGGCAGAACATTTACCTCCCGGCCCGAGAAAATTGAAATAGCGCGCAGTTTGCACGCAGCCATCTGCAAGACTCCTACAACATCCTAGGGTAGGAAGAGACAAATACAATTTGATAAAAAGGCACAATTTGAGGGAATTGTAAATCTTCATTTGGGAACTTCTGGGCTGTAAATTCTTGGAATGAAGGCTGAAAAAAAAAAAAAGCACACAGAGTAGGGTATCAGAGTGTGTTCTCAATAAATGCGAGTCTGTTGGCTGGCCCATGTGGAGGAGGCATCGGAGGACCTGGTGCAGCCTCGAGAACTGTCTCTTCTGGGCGCTGCACAAGCCCATCTGTTGAAACTCCCTTAACACTTGCATAATTCACGTCCTTTTTTCTCTTTTGTACATTATCACATGATTTCCCGTGTGTGTGTGTGTATGTGTTATAACCATAACCACATTTTCTTTGTTGCTATTGTGTGACTTTAACCTTGTTTCCCAGGGAAGTTTTGTAGATATCCCTGTTAATTTTTGTGCACTAAAAGCACTAGATGGCAAAAATCCATTTCCCCATTTTCTGTCCCCGCTGCATGTGAGTACTCCAAATCCCCCTTGCTGATTATTTTCTCCTGACACCACCCCACAGAGCGATCTGCTTACCAGCCTTCTGATGACTGTGTTAAGAAGCTTTAATCATTTGTTTCTTGAAAAGATTAGTGTTTGCCTAAAAATATGTGGTGGTAAATTGGTCATCATGTTGTATTTTCTTTGAGCTGAGAACAATATTTTAGCAACTTCATTTTAAATTCCAATTTCTCTGGCATTCACTGTCCAGAAAAGAAGGTGTAAGTGAATAGTATGCTTTGGAAATGTAGTGCACCCCATCAGTGCTACATTTTCTAACAAGTTTCAACTAAAGCCTTCTGAAAGGGTCGGTGTGGTCCTTCAGGTAAGATCCATAGGGAAGCTAACCCACAAAACACTTACCATCCCTGCTGCTGAAGGATGTTCAAAATGTCGTGATTCAAATGGTCTCAATTATGTTGAAGCCTGAGCTGTGAAAGGCACTGACTGCCTCAAACTGAATCCTATTATTTACACTTAGGTGTGATAAAAGCAAGTCAAGAGCTCTTGAACCAACCAAAGCTCATTAAGTGAGAGGACCAGACCTCTGCAGATCTGGGTTATCAAGGGCACTCACCAGGAAAGATTAAAGTGGAGCAGAAAACATTGGCAGTCAGAACTGGTAACATGGTCTGTGTATTTTAAATCTCCTGGGTCACTTTTAAACAAAATATACAACCAAAACCACATCTGCCTGTCTTGGAAATGCTCCTGATTTTTAGAAGCCAAGGATAATGTTGGCTGTATCTAAAAATCCCTGAAGCTACTTAGACACTAATACTGAGAAGTATGCAAGCTACTTTCTCAGAGCACAAGATCCAGAAATCCCAGAGAAAGGGGCAGAATTTGGTCACCAGCCTGCCTGTGCTGTCCTTTAAGAAATCAAGTGATAAAAAATATCAGGCATTGTGATGACTGGTGTAGATTATGTCCACTCTCTTTTAAGGGGCGTTTACTTGTGAGGTCAGAGTCTCATAGGATTTTAAAAGTGAATAAAGGCTGAAAGAAAAAATGCATCTCAAGGAATCACTCTGGTCCTGGAGAGCTTAACCAATGAAACTGAGGTTGAAGCCCAGGTATATGATTTCAGTTCCCATTAATCAGCCCTATCCTGTCAGCTCCTATTATAAGGACAGACATTGCAGTTGAAAAAGCACTTTACAGGTCTTTTTATCCCACAAAAGAGAAACCGACAGATTGACAGATGAGAAACAGTCTCAGAGAGGTTAAGCAGCTGATCTAAGATCAAAGACCTGGCTGGAGCAGAGCAGAGCTCCAACACAGTTTCCTTACTTCAGGACTAAGGACAATGATTTTTTTACATCTATTTTAAAACACATCTTTGCACAGATACACCAGAAAATAAAGGCAACAAATATTCCTTGAGCATTTATCAGTGCTTTATGTATGTATGTTACTCAACACTTTCTGATCTAGTTATTACTGCCATGTTCAAAATCATGAAAAGAAAACCCGAGGATCAAGAAGTTTCAATAACTGCCCAACGTCACGTCACACATCCAGAAATGAGAGCTAGAATTTCAACTCTACCGCTCAAATTCAGAAATCAGCAATGACTTTGATATTGCCAGATACCTGAGCCACACCTAGCAAATGTATGAACCCAACATATTTATTTTAGGAATTCAAAGTACCCTTTTTCATGACAACCACATATAACATGCAGAGAATCCTCTTACAATATGAAATGATAATACATCTTCTAGCGGCTTTTTTTTCCTGAAGACTTTATATTTTGAAATCTCAAAACCATCCCCTGAAAATTTTGCATTTGTATCACCTATTCATCAATTACCAGATCTCCTGTAAAACAATGATGAAGAAATGAAATCTCATAGCTAGCATACCAAATTGATGCACTATGTTTCAGGTAGATTTATTTGCCATTTGGATTACTGTATTTGAAAGATAACTTTATCAAGATAAAACAGTTATTCTCTTAAAGTACTTAAATTATATTTATTACTGTAAAAGCCCTGTGTCACTTGGATTGTAGCCAGCACTTCTGGGTGTTGAGAAATTCCAATGGAAGTCATTGGTCGTCATTCATTGCCCAGTTTAGAGTTTGTCCTTGATCGTTTGTTATCAGAGAATACTCTTGTTTGCTATGATTGATAGGGTGTTTGTTAGCCAACCATCCAAAAGGCCGTAATAGGCAGGGCAGCCAACACCAAACATATGGAGTGTCTCACATGCCCCAGCTGCTCTCTGGGCAGCATGGCAGAGAGAGGCAGAGTGTATGTGGCAAAGATACAGATGGAGGAACCAGCCATTGCCAAAACCAGTCATGATTCTGCCACATTGTGCAAAGTGGCATCCAATGTGGACTGGAAGCCTGGCAGGAAGAAGAGAGACCCCTGTCCCATATCAAACAATCCTCTCTCCCACAGCATAATCAGGTTCAGTATGAGATTGTGGGGCCCAACAGGTAGAGAAATAACACTTCACTTGCAGTCAGTAAAATGCAGGAAAGTGAACATCCATGGAGCCAACTCACTGAGATCTGAATTATTTCATCAGTAATCTTTCTGTCCCTTATAGTCCTAATTGAAAACCAGGAATGTCCTCCTATCTTTTAGTTATAAAATGACTCCCTTCCTCCCTCTCTTTATGCCTTTCTTCCTTATGTAACTATCCATTATTCTTAAATATATTCTAGGCATTGTCAGTAACAAGATCTATAGATTAGTATATACCCTTGCTTAGATTTTTTTCTTTAATGCTCCAGCCTTCAATTGTGATTCGAATGTGCTGACCAATAGTATAGATCCTGCATTGCTTATTACCTTTGACATGAGAGGCTCAGGTTATTGTACACGTGGATTTACTTGAGCCCTTTACCCTCTGGCATGACAAATTCTGTTTGGTCTGGTATGCCTTGGAAAATTTTGTTTAGATTTGCTTGTGTGAGCATGCATGTGTGTGCATGTATTTTTAACAAGAATAGGTTGTGTGTAGTTTTTTTTATACATTTTATTCCTTTTTTGCCCTCTCGTATGAGTAATGGAAAGCCTCACTGAATGGAAAACTCGAATTTGCACCTATCTTTCCTATAAATTAAGACTGTGTGGAGCTTCATAAATGACTAAGGCAAGCAGTGCTTATTTCTTATTATTTATTTGCACATGTTTGTCACTTTCCACCCAATTTCTCTAATTTACTTTTTAATCATGTAACTTCATGATATTATATGTTGTACTTATTAGTTTATATTGTTTATGTTCTCCCCCGATTCTAACTATGTAGCAGTTCACTGTTAGGTCTCCAGTGCTAGAACAGTTTCTGGCAGAGTGGATGCTTCCCACTCCAAAACTGTTAAACACAAAATTAGTAAATGATTGAATTTAGCTTTAAAGAGATGGTCCACTTTGTATTACTTAGACCTTCATTTAAATTCATTTTTAAACAATGTACCAAGAATGCTGCACTTTCTGGTTCTTGGGAATTTCCTGCAGTGTTCATCTTCAGAGAAATTAAGGTCAGATGGGGTCTACCATAAGTAGGTCCTTTGGAGATTCATCTTTTATTCATTCAACAAATATTGATTGAGCCTACTATCTTGGAGTCTGTGTTCTAGCCACGAAACAAGGAAGGGCAAAAGTTCTTCCCGTAAGGGTATCATAGACAAATGAAGACAGACATACACCAACAATAATTGTAATTAACTGGGTAGTAGTCAGGATAGAGATCTATATAATTATAATATGGGAGCAGTGACAAGACAGAATCTTCTTTTTCATAATGAAAATGGCAGATTTTGCAGGGGGCAATGATATTTTCACTGGGTCCAGAAGGATAGATAATAGAAATAATTTTTCTTTCTTAATAGTCTACTTCTCTAAACACATATTCGAAAAGACTTCCATTACTCTGATATGCATGATTTATTCAACATTGAATGACTACGTGTACCCTACAAGGCTCCAGGACCTGGGGGTACAGCCAAGAATAGGTAGGACATCCTATAACAATAATATATAATTAATTGTAATAATAATTAGCAGAAACAAGATAAGAGATTCTTGTACCATCAGAATACCTAAGCTAGTCTATGGAGTGAGAGAAAACTCTCTCAAGGAATTTCTGCTTATGTATCTGAGCATGCTTGAATTCAACCCCATCTGTTCACTAAGATAAAGAACGATAACATCCTTGCATGGTGTACATTAGGGACAAACAAACTCCTTGGCATCTTTTCTTTGGTAGCAATAGGTTTTAAGAGCTGAGGAAGGGCTGAATTCTTGAAGCTATTCAAATATTTTTATAGGCAGAGTATCAACTCATAATTCCAAGAGATGTTAGACACAGCACATTTATAACTCTGCCCACCCATAGTTGGCAGCCTCTGCCAAGGTGGTCCATGCTGATCTATTGTTTGCCTCTCTGACCCTCAGTTCTGTCTATTCTTGCCATCTTCCCACACCATGCTGACTTGCTTTTCTCTCCCTCTGGGCCAGTACTGAGCCTTTGTTCCACCTGTAAGCCACCTGTGCTTGGCCTCTATCCAGAACTCACTGAAGCTTCCTAGCGGATTTCTTTCTGATTCAGACCCCAGGATATCCCACACATATGCCCATTCTCTGCTGGTTCAGGAGCTAGACAGTTACCTCCAGCCCCAGGAAAATGTTACTATCTTTTAGAGTGTGGCAAAATCGTAAGGTCATCTCTTCAGATTTAAAGGATAAGGTTTATTTTGTTCAGGTAGACAGAAATTATTCCGGTTAATAGGTAGTCATAATAAATTGATTGCTAGGATGAGTGTAACTACTTAAGTTTTTAAAACTGCTGCATTCTGTTAAAATAATTAAACTAGCTTGTAACTATTCTAATCATCTTAACCTGATGATTCCACTGTTAAATGGTTGATTGTTTTCTGTCCCCCATTTTCTCTCTAATGTCAGTTGAAACTAGCACTCTTCAATTCAAGGTCATACCAGTAAGATTTAGGACTTTTCTAAGCAGGTGAGTTAT
Source organism: Solenodon paradoxus (assembly GCA_004363575.1). Taxonomy (NCBI): domain Eukaryota; kingdom Metazoa; phylum Chordata; class Mammalia; order Eulipotyphla; family Solenodontidae; genus Solenodon; species Solenodon paradoxus. Next base: position 565,873 of record RJWH01000775.1, on the reverse strand, counting down.
AGTTAGAATTCCTGTTGAAAGAGAGAGAGAGAGAGAGAGAGAGAGAGAGAGAGAGAGAGAGAGAGAGAGAGAGAGAGAGAGAGAGAGAGAGAGAGA